>JARQGW010000029.1:0-2500 GCA_030710495.1 Labroides dimidiatus
AACCCTAACCCTAACCCTAACCCTAACCCTAACCCTAACCCTAACCCTAACCCTAACCCTAACCCTAACCCTAACCCTAACCCTAACCCTAACCCTAACCCTAACCCTAACCCTAACCCTAACCCTAACCCTAACCCTAACCCTAACCCTAACCCTAACCCTAACCCTAACCCTAACCCTAACCCTAACCCTAACCCTAACCCTAACCCTAACCCTAACCCTAACCCTAACCCTAACCCTAACCCTAACCCTAACCCTAACCCTAACCCTAACCCTAACCCTAACCCTAACCCTAACCCTAACCCTAACCCTAACCCTAACCCTAACCCTAACCCTAACCCTAACCCTAACCCTAACCCTAACCCTAACCCTAACCCTAACCCTAACCCTAACCCTAACCCTAACCCTAACCCTAACCCTAACCCTAACCCTAACCCTAACCCTAACCCTAACCCTAACCCTAACCCTAACCCTAACCCTAACCCTAACCCTAACCCTAACCCTAACCCTAACCCTAACCCTAACCCTAACCCTAACCCTAACCCTAACCCTAACCCTAACCCTAACCCTAACCCTAACCCTAACCCTAACCCTAACCCTAACCCTAACCCTAACCCTAACCCTAACCCTAACCCTAACCCTAACCCTAACCCTAACCCTAACCCTAACCCTAACCCTAACCCTAACCCTAACCCTAACCCTAACCCTAACCCTAACCCTAACCCTAACCCTAACCCTAACCCTAACCCTAACCCTAACCCTAACCCTAACCCTAACCCTAACCCTAACCCTAACCCTAACCCTAACCCTAACCCTAACCCTAACCCTAACCCTAACCCTAACCCTAACCCTAACCCTAACCCTAACCCTAACCCTAACCCTAACCCTAACCCTAACCCTAACCCTAACCCTAACCCTAACCCTAACCCTAACCCTAACCCTAACCCTAACCCTAACCCTAACCCTAACCCTAACCCTAACCCTAACCCTAACCCTAACCCTAACCCTAACCCTAACCCTAACCCTAACCCTAACCCTAACCCTAACCCTAACCCTAACCCTAACCCTAACCCTAACCCTAACCCTAACCCTAACCCTAACCCTAACCCTAACCCTAACCCTAACCCTAACCCTAACCCTAACCCTAACCCTAACCCTAACCCTAACCCTAACCCTAACCCTAACCCTAACCCTAACCCTAACCCTAACCCTAACCCTAACCCTAACCCTAACCCTAACCCTAACCCTAACCCTAACCCTAACCCTAACCCTAACCCTAACCCTAACCCTAACCCTAACCCTAACCCTAACCCTAACCCTAACCCTAACCCTAACCCTAACCCTAACCCTAACCCTAACCCTAACCCTAACCCTAACCCTAACCCTAACCCTAACCCTAACCCTAACCCTAACCCTAACCCTAACCCTAACCCTAACCCTAACCCTAACCCTAACCCTAACCCTAACCCTAACCCTAACCCTAACCCTAACCCTAACCCTAACCCTAACCCTAACCCTAACCCTAACCCTAACCCTAACCCTAACCCTAACCCTAACCCTAACCCTAACCCTAACCCTAACCCTAACCCTAACCCTAACCCTAACCCTAACCCTAACCCTAACCCTAACCCTAACCCTAACCCTAACCCTAACCCTAACCCTAACCCTAACCCTAACCCTAACCCTAACCCTAACCCTAACCCTAACCCTAACCCTAACCCTAACCCTAACCCTAACCCTAACCCTAACCCTAACCCTAACCCTAACCCTAACCCTAACCCTAACCCTAACCCTAACCCTAACCCTAACCCTAACCCTAACCCTAACCCTAACCCTAACCCTAACCCTAACCCTAACCCTAACCCTAACCCTAACCCTAACCCTAACCCTAACCCTAACCCTAACCCTAACCCTAACCCTAACCCTAACCCTAACCCTAACCCTAACCCTAACCCTAACCCTAACCCTAACCCTAACCCTAACCCTAACCCTAACCCTAACCCTAACCCTAACCCTAACCCTAACCCTAACCCTAACCCTAACCCTAACCCTAACCCTAACCCTAACCCTAACCCTAACCCTAACCCTAACCCTAACCCTAACCCTAACCCTAACCCTAACCCTAACCCTAACCCTAACCCTAACCCTAACCCTAACCCTAACCCTAACCCTAACCCTAACCCTAACCCTAACCCTAACCCTAACCCTAACCCTAACCCTAACCCTAACCCTAACCCTAACCCTAACCCTAACCCTAACCCTAACCCTAACCCTAACCCTAACCCTAACCCTAACCCTAACCCTAACCCTAACCCTAACCCTAACCCTAACCCTAACCCTAACCCTAACCCTAACCCTAACCCTAACCCTAACCCTAACCCTAACCCTAACCCTAACCCTAACCCTAACCCTAACCCTAACCCTAACCCTAACCCTAACCCTAACCCTAACCCTAACCCTAACCCTAACCCTAACCCTAACCCTAACCCTAACCCTAACC